>CM065589.1:412449994-412487103 GCA_033119425.1 Bufotes viridis | reverse complement strand
AATTTATTTCAGATTCAACATATAAAAAAAATAGCTGCCATCAGTGTGTAGGTGATTGGTGTGTGCCATAATGGACACATACATTATGAAGTCAACAACCATTTTATCTCATTTCGATCTACTTTTCCTTATCCAGATCAGATGGTGTTTATTTTTCAGAGGTATTTAATGAATTTGATATTTTATTCTACTTTTTATACATTTGACACAAAAAGGATCTGGAAATGGAGAACTTCACTCCTGTTTTAATTTAAATTTAGGAGAAGTGTGTGGTGTAGAAAAAAGTTATTAATGTACATGCATTTTATCATGCAACTGTGGAGGAGGTTTCCATATTTACTAATGACACTATACTGGGAAGAGCCAAGGTGCTATTGCCCTGTCTTTCCAGTGAGAGTATTTTTATGGCCAGAAGGTGAGAAAGGCGCTCATAGGGTAAGAATGTTTAGAAAACCCCTTATCTCCAAATACAGGTGGAGTTTGTTTACTCACCTGTGCCAGTTGCACCAGAGTTGGGTGCAACTATGTTGGAGGGGGGGTTTATAGGGAATGTACAGGTGGCGGGTTGGTGCTGCCAGATACGTCCGAATATCCTTGGGGCGATGGCCGATTCGCCACTTGGGAGACTGGTAAAACTAGTATTTGAACTTGTCACTATATAGTGAACTTGTCGGTGGACGATCATGAGGCTCATAACCACAACCCGGTACAGGATACAACTGAGTTTATTGAAGAGACAACGTCCCCTTTGTCAAGTCTGAGGCGTCCCAATCAGGGTGTGGGGGAGGGACATCCGCTGGCTGGTTTCTTATGTGCGCTATTGGTGCCTTTGTGCAGAGATGGTGTCAGTATCGGCTGGCTGGAGCGGTATCGCTCTGGTGCTGCATGTGGTGGTGAGGGCCACGTGCAGCACCAGAGCGATACGGCTCCAGCCAGCCGATACTGACACCATCTCTGCACAAAGGCACCAATAGTGCTCCTCCTTAAACCAGGCCACGTGCCTTCCCATTGGTCTTGATTGAGGGCTTCCTCTCTGCCCAGTGATCACATGGTGTAGGCTGAGATTTTAGTGCATGAGAGGAGGACATCAGAAAACACTTGAGCTATCAATTAAGGCTAATGGGAAGCATGAGGCTTGGTTTACAGAGGAGAGAGCATATGGCACTTATAGCGGTTATACCACGAAAAATATTGTACAGTTTTCAAACCAGCACATGGATCTGAATATTTTTATATTTGCATGTAATTAAAAATTTAGCATAGCCACTGAGATATTCAATAAAATGTATCTGTATGGCGCCACCTGCTGTTTTTTTTTCTAATTTCTTTGACCTGCTCAGTGAGAAGGCTGCACATGCACAGTTTCATCCTTCAATTGCCTCTTCAGCTGTGATAGGGAGAGCATGGACACGCCCCCTTAGCTGCAGCAGAAAAGACACTCCCCTGAGCTGTCAGCTTGATATAAATCTAGGAGAGCAATGAATGGGGAGATCTCTGGATCCATGTGAGGTACAGAGCTGGTTCTAGCTTCGCTAGAAAGAGATTTTCATATACTATATGATGTCTGATTTTCATTTTTTACTTTAGTCATGGTATAACCCCTTTAAGACCTAATTTTCATATCAGATTAAAAAAATCATTTTCTCAGACATATCTTTACAGCCAAAAAATGTATGTTTAAAATGTATTTATTTTATTCACTTATATAGCGTTACTATATTCCGCAGCGATTTACAGATGTTAGCATCAAACTGACTCCTATGGGGCTCACAGTCTAAGGTCCATATCAGTATGTCTTTGGAGTGTGGAAGGAAACTGGAGTACCCGGAGGAAACCCACACAAACACGGGGAGAAGATACAAACTCCATGTAGATGTTGTCCTTGGTCGGGTTCGAACCAGTGCTAACCACAGAGCTATGGTGCTGACCACATGGTGCCTGTACATGGTGCGACTAAGCTTGATAATTTGCATGTGGATTACCACTAATTGCCAGCCAACACCTGTAGTTGTCATTGTTTATTCCGAGTACAGGTTCAGCCTGGCAGTGGTAATCCACATACTGATTCTGCACCCCGTACAGGCTCCCTAAGTCTACTACCCTGCACTAGAACTGGTTAAATAGCCAGAGAGAAACTGCTCAACTTCCATTAAGGGTTTACTGTATATACATTGAAGCCAATAGTAAACCAATAAGATACAGTCTAAAAAGCCCAAATCACTATAAAGATATATGAAATAAGCATTCAGCACAGAATGGTAGACTTAAAATTATGTGTTAAAAGGAAAAACAAAAGACAGATACTGTAGTATGTGTAGTCTGTAGTATACAAAAAAATACTTAGGAGCCCAAAATAGATATGCTTTTTTCTAAAGTTTCTGAGTAAAATGGATACATTGAATGGAGAAGAAAAAACATGGTGTGAACAAGGCCTCAGAGTGTTTAAATACAGAAAGGTGTGCTAAAACCTTACTAAATGGATAGCAAAAAATATACCGTACTTAGGAACCTGACTATATCTAAAAATATACAAAGCCCTTTTCAATAAATCATAAAACAATCTACTGCCTAAACAGGACACATATAGCCTGGCCAATCATTATGGTGATTACCTTTCTTTCATGCAATCATAACAAAATTTCTCCTGTAAATGCAGTAAAAAGCTGACATTTTTGTTGGCCTTGGCTGATAATGACACTTTAAAAGTCATGGTTTACAGTACATGGAAATGCACATGACAATTACATTAGGCATTGCTGTATAGCAGATTACTTTTGTGAGCCATCCAAATGTTGAAGTAATGGTGGTGGTCTGTAAAAGGCCCATCAGCAATGAATTTTCGATGCTTCAATGGCCAATTGTTCATCTAGTGGTGGTGGTTTGAGAAATGGTCGTGAGTAAAGGGACCACTTGCCTTGTATAACAGTTTTCTTTCAACATTTATAAAACGTTCTAAGTATTAATTACTTACATAATCACCAACAAACCACTTATTATCTCCCAATGTCTTCTCCAAGGCAGACAGGAAGGGACCAGCACATTTATCAATGTATTTCTTCATTTCCTGGAGAAAAGCAAACCTCTGAGTATGCCTCCATGTTTAAATACATCAATTTGATATATAACAAAATTGGGAGTCATTTTTCAAACTTGTGTAAAGCAGAACTGGCTTAGTTGCCTATAGAAACCAATCAGATTCCACCTTTCAGCTCCCTTGGGAAATGAAAGGAGGAATCTGATTGGTTGCTATGGGCAACTAAGCCAGTTCTACACCAGTATGATAAATTTCCCCCATTGTGTTTTGTAGGCAGAATAAGGGAAATTATGTCTGTATCCTGAGTAAGGCTTCAATCACACGACACATGTATTTTTCTCAATCCACCCAAAAGAAATGGCCGATCTCATCCGCAATAAGGACCAGAATAGGACATGTTCTATAATTAGCAGAATGGTCACATGGATCTACGAAAAAATATAAATATGTGCTTGACCCCATAGAAATTAATAGGTCAGTGTACATAAAATATGCGTCGCACATGGATGAACGACACATCATATGCATGAGGTCTAAGGAGTTTTGAGGAACAGTCTTGTTAAAGTTTGGTCAAATTCCTAGACTCTGAAGTTGCTTTATGTGTAATCAATCAATTTCTTTCTTTATAGCAGAACAATTAAAGACAATCTGTCACCACGAGGTGCAATGCAGTCTGCAGGCACCAGGTTATAGAGCAGGAGGAGCTGAACAGACTGATATATAATTTTGTGGGAAAAGATTCAGTAAAACTTGTAATTTTATCAATTTACGTCTCTGCTCTTTCTGCTCTTAAATTGGTGGGTGTAAGAAAAGTCAGACTTTGGGCGCTGCCAATCTCAACAGAACATTCCTTTTACAAAAATAAATAAAATGTTACACGTTTCGGGGAAGAACTGTCCCCTTCTTCAGGCACAGATTAAAATGAGAGACTGAGATTTAAAAAGAAAGACAAAGAAGTGGGAAGGGGAGGAACTAAGATCAAAATACATGATTGGATGAATATAAATGTAGATCAAATAGCTGAAAGAGTAAAAGCAAGTATTCAATAAAAAACATGTATACAAATAAATTAAAAACATCATATGAAGGAGGGTACATAATTAAAGTCGATAATAAATGAATCAAAAACAACCATGTTGAGAGTATTGGTAAAAGATGGAGCAATGAATGAAATAAAAAGTATCTCATGGTAACAAATGAAATAAGGAATGGATTGTGGCTTTGTACGAGTAACGAGGGAATTAGCGCAAAAAAACTAAAAAAAAACAAAGTATGCGTGTGTCTGTGGGAACGGGAATATCTATATATGAGAAGGTGAAATGCAGCTGAAAAAAGGGCAATGTGAACGAGGCTAGAAGGTTGGTGTAGTTTTGGAATCCCTATTCATTCCTCCAACGGTTATTAATTCCCTTAGCAAAGTTATTTTTTATTCATTTATCAACTGACTTTCATGTATCCTTCATTGATTTGATGTTTTAAATTCATTTGTGTACATGGTTTTTATTGAATCTATCTTTTTAAATCTCAGTCACTCATTTTAACCCTTTCAAGACTAAGCCATTTTTCACCTTCATGACCACATCTAATTTTGCAAATCTGACATGTGTCACTTTATGTGCTATTACCTTTAGAATGCTTTTATTTATCCAAACCATTCTGAGATTGTTTTCTCGTGACATCTTCTACTTGATGTTAGGGGAAAATTTGGGTCGATATGTTTTACCTTTATATTATTAAAAATCCCAAATTTACAGAAAATTTGTAAAAAATAAAAATTTTCTAAATTTGAATTTGTACGCCTTAAAGGCAGATAGTGATACCTCATTAAATAGTTAAGATTTACTTAAGATTCCCTATATGTCTACTTTATATTGGCATCATTGTGAAAATTACATAGAATTTTTTTAGGACATTAGAAGGCTTAGAATTTAAGAAGCAGTTTTCAAATTTTCTATAAATTTTTTTTTTCAAGGACTAATTGAAAAATGTCTTTCCTCTTTCATTTTCAAGGACTAATTCAGTTCTGAAGTCACTTTGAAGTCCTTATATAATAGAAACTGTGACGAAAGCACCTTTGTCACTGGGAGTTGGAGAGGCCTGCTTGCCAACCTCTTGCCCTGTGACTATGGGGGCCGGGGCGGTGACAGTTAGTAAGCAAAATGAACATTGCCTATGACGCAATTAACAATCACAATGGACATTGCCTGGGACACAATTAGCAAGCAACAATGGATATTGCCTGGGACGCAATCAGCAAGCACAATGGACAATGCATGTGGGGTTGTGATATATCTGGCTGTATGATGATTGGTCACTGTATTTTGTGTGCCTGTCCTCTATTAGGTCCCGGAGTAGCCCTTGCTGGAGGACTTGCATAAAATGCCAAGCTGTGGCCATCAATAAAAATGAAATTCTGCTTTACCCCTTCATGAAGTCTTGGCTCATGGTTGGGGGATAGGATAACTACAGTCTTGGGGATTGCTATATCACAATACTCCCCTGAGTATAAGCTCTTGTAAGAGCTTGTTCCTGATTCCTGCTTTCTGGAGTTAGGAGAGGTCCACCCACTGGAAGCTGAAGCCCGGTCTTGGGTCCAGAGTGGGTGGAGAGCGACGAAACCCCAACCAAGCTGAAGGCGGTTCGTGGGGTCTGTGGTGGTTATGGTGTCCGGTAGAGTGCTTGCAGCCCTTGGGAAGCACTGGGAGCAAGCGAAGGTGCCCAGTCGGGGTACCAGGCGTTCCGTTACAGAAACCACTTAAAAGTGACCCCATTTTAGAAACTACCCCCTTGAAATTATTCAAAACTGGTTTTACAAACTATGTTAAGCCTTTTGGTGTTTCACAAGAATTAAAGAAAAACTGAGGTAAAATGTACAATTTGTGCAGATTTTAAATTTTAATCCAATTTTTCCTATAACACAGCAAGGGTTAACAGCTAAACGAACCTCGATATTTAGTACCCTGATTCCCAGTTTACAAAAACACCCCGTTTATGTTCGTAAACAGCTGTATGGGAACACACGAGGGTTCAGAAGGAAAGAAGCAACAGATGGTTTTTGGAGAGCAGATTTTGCTGGAATGGCTTTTGGGTGTCCTGTCATATTTGAAGGCACACTAAGGTACCCCTACTGTAGAAACCCCCAAAAAGTTACCCCATTTGGAAGGAAACTACACCCCTGAAATAAATCATTGAGGACTTTACTGACCACTTATAATATTTAGAAACACTTGGCTGTGAAAATGAAAAATTATATTTTTTTACAAGAAAAAGTCACCCCATAATTTGTTACCCATTTTCTCCTGAATATGGCAACTGCTGTATGGGCAGATGGCAGAATTCAAAAGCAAAGGAGCGGCATCTGCATTTCCTAACATGGAACTTGCTGAAATAGATTTTAAGGGCCATAGCTTTTTTATTTTTTTGTTGACTGAGCTGTGTGGGGGCTAATTTTTTTGTGGGATCAGCTGTAGTTTTTAATAGTACCATTTTTAGGTACATATGACTTTTTGATCACTAACATTGCAATTCTGCTAGTGTTTTTTATTTTAATTTTTTATGGGTTTCTCCTTGTGGTATATTCAATAAGATACTTTTATTCTGTTGGTTGATACAGTAATAGCAACACCAAATTTATATTGTTTTATTCGTGGTATACCATAAAAATACCATAAAATCACTTTTTATTTAACTTTTTTTTTTTTTGCATCACCGAATCAAAGACCCCTAACTTTTAGATTTTTCCATCAATGTAGCTGTGTGAGAGTTAGTTTTTTTGCAGAGCGGGCTGTAATTTTTACTGATACAATTTTGGGGTCTATATGACTTTTTGAGAACTTTGTATTCCATTTTTTAGGAGGTAAAGTGGGCATAATTTGAATTTCTGTCACTTTTTTATTTTTATTTTTTATGGGGTTCTTCATGTGGTATATTTGATATGATAATTATATTCTGTGGGTTGATAAGGTTATGGAGACACCAAATTTGTATTGTTTTTTTCACATTTTATTTTGCATCACCAAAATCTAAGACTCATAACTTTTTTATTTTTTCATCCACATAGTTTTATGAGGGCTGGGAGGTGAGGCAAAAAAAAAAAAAAAAGCAATTCTACCATTGGTTTTTATTTTTATTTTGTACAGCTCTTACCCAGGCGGGATTAGTACCATTATCATTTTATAGATCAGGTCATTATGGATGCGGCGATACAAATTATGTGTAGTTTATTTTTTTCATTTCTTAATCTCTTAGAAATGAGCGGATACAGGAAAAGGCAAGTTATTTTATTTTTAGTTTACATTTTTATTTTTTTACCTTTTTACTTTATTTTTAAACTTTTTTATCAAGTCCCACTGATGGCTGTACTATATGGCTGATGGCTGTACTATACTTTGCAATGTTCTTGCATTGCAAAGTATAAAGACTATAAGTTTTAGACCCCATTCACACGTCCGCAAGTGTTTTGTGGATCCGCAAAACACGGACATCAGTAATGTGCGTTCCGCAATTTGCGGACCGCAAATCGCCGGCACTATTTAGAAAATCCCTTTCCTTGTCCGCAATTGCGGACAAGAATAGGACATGTTCTATTTTTTTCAGGAAAGCTATTGCGGACCCGGAAGTGCGGATCCACAATTGCGGATCTGGGCGGGTCATAGTCTGTCCCTATTGAAATTATTGGGTCCGCAATTCCGTTCCGCAAAATGCGGAACAGAATTGAGGACGTGTTAATGGGGCCTTACACTGATAGATGGCAACACTGGACGCCTTTGCAAGTCATCTGGTTGCCATGGCAACTATCGGGCCACTGTCATTGCAGCGCAGCAGCCCCATGGTTAGGAGAGGGAGCCCCCTCCCTCTGTTAGCCCCTTGGATGCCGCTGATTGCATACAGCTGACACTCGCTGCTGATGGCGACGGCTCAGGAACGGAGCCGCTGCCATCACATACAGCAGGGGGACTGCATCAGGGGCAGGAGGCACAAATGGGGGCAGGGCCGGAAAGGAGGGGGTACGGCCAGAATAGAGAGGGCACGGTCGGGGCACGGCCAGCACAGAAGAGGCAAAGCCGGACTCATCAGGGGGCACAGATTGGGGCACAAATCAGCTGATATATAAACCATCAAAAAGTGTGGTGATAAGAAAGCAGGATGTGCTCATACCCATATGCAGTTGTGCATTTCTGTAGGGGAGCACATCCTGCACTTGTAGTCCGTTGCTAATGGCAATCACCAGCAAAAAATGCATACAATGGATGATGCCAGCAACGGACTACAAGTACCACAATGGACATCCTACATAAGATGAAATTTATGTGGATGTGGCAAGAATTCAAAACAAACACAGAACCAGAGATAGGTGCACACTGCCGTGACACTAAACCCTCACACTGATGTTAAAAATTGAGAGTTAGTTCGACATATCCTACTAGGAGGACGTGTCTTAAGCCTCGGGCACCAGCGTCAAGGTCTCTCAAGTAGCCCGTGGGCCCTAACACTCACCTACCTACGCCATATGGGCGATATCAGGAGCCAGTGGGCAGTACAGGAGCATTAGGACGACTCACAAACATCTCCTCTGTTACCTCCAGCATGTGGCCATGCTTGCAATGGGAGGTGGGAGGTGTCTATGAGCCCTACCCAAGACTGACTGATATAGCCCAAGGCCAAGCAGGTGCACCCAAATGTGACCTGAAGATGAAAAACAGGCACATTTAAATTGGAGTTTTATACACCTCCATACATATATATATAAACCATCAAAAAGTGTGGTGATAAGAAAGCAGGATGTGCTCATACCCATATGCAGTTGTGCATTTCTGTAGGGAGCACATCCTGCACTTGTAGTCCGTTGCTAATGGCAATCACCAGCAAAAAATGCATACAATGGATGATGCCAGCAACGGACTACAAGTACCACAATGGACATCCTACATAAGATGAAATTTATGTGGATGTGGCAAGAATTCAAAACAAACACAGAACCAGAGATAGGTGCACACTGCCGTGACACTAAACCCCTCACACTGATGTTAAAAATTGAGAGTTAGTTCGACATATCCTACTAGGAGGACCGTGTCTTAAGCCTCGGGCACCAGCGTCAAGGTCTCAAGTAGCCCGTGGGCCCTAACACTCACCTACCTGCGCCATATGGGCGATATCAGGGGCCAGTGGGCAATTACAGGAGCATTAGGACGACTCACAAACATCTCCTCTGTTACCTCCAGCATGTGGCCATGCTTGCAATGGGAGGTGGGAGGTGTCTATGAGCCCTACCCAAGACAGACTGATATTTTGAATTCTTGCCACATCCACATAAATTTCATCTTATGTAGGATGTCCATTGTGGTACTTGTAGTCCGTTGCTGGCATCATCCATTGTATGCATTTTTGCTGGTGATTGCCATTATCAACGGATTACAGTGCAGGATGTGCTCCCTACAGAAATGCACAACTGCATATGGGTATGAGCACATCCTGCTTTCTTATCACCACACTTTTTGATGGTTTATATATATATGTATGGAGGTGTATAAAACTCCAATTTAAATGTGCCTGTTTTTCATCTTCAGGTCACATTTGGGTGCACCTGCTTGGCCTTAGGCTATATCAGTCAGTCTTGGGTAGGGCTCATAGACACCTCCCACCTCCCATTGCAAGCATGGCCCATGCTGGAGGTAACAGAGGAGATGTTTGTGAGTCGTCCTAATGCTCCTGTAATTGCCCACTGGCCCCTGATATCGCCCATATGGCGCAGGTAGGTGAGTGTTAGGGCCCACGGGCTACTTGAGAGACCTTGACGCTGGTGCCCGAGGCTTAAGACACGTCCTCCTAGTAGGATATGTCAAACTAACTCTCAATTTTTAACATCAGTGTGAGGGTTTAGTGTCACGGCAGTGTGCACCTATCTCTGGTTCTGTGTTTTTTTTTTTTACAAATCAGCTGATGCCTGATGCCTCCTGCTCCATAACATGCTGCCTGCATTGTGGTCTTTAAAGAGGACCTGTTAGCTCTGTTGAGATGTCTGACTAACATAATTATACAGTATTCCTTAACAATATGACAATAGTTGAGTTTCTTTTCTTCTTTGCATTATACCATTCCTTTGTTATCCCTATAAAAAATGTATATGAATAAATTGACAATAGGTTTTACCAGTTGGGGGGTTTGCCCCTTCACAGTGTGACATGTCCTATCAGTGCTGACAGTATCAGCCAGTTGCGGATCAATGCCTCATTCACACGTCAGTGTTCGGTCAGTGTTTTCAATCAGTGATTTTGAGCCAAAACCAGGTGCCGCTCTAAACACAGAACAGGTGCAGATCTTTCCCTTATACATGATCTCTGTGGAGGCTCCAATCCTAGTTTTGGCTCACAGTCACTGATGGAAATCACTGACCAAAACACTGACGTGTGATTGATGCTTAAGGCTGAGACTACACGGTGATGTCTCGCTGCAACATCACATCTAATGCTTGTCATTGGGGTTGCAATGCAACTTTTCCATCATAGACCACCATGCAAGTTTTGTGAAACTGTGAGCAGCTTTTCTGCTATTGGGCTGAGATTTTACCGCCAAACAGTGTCGGACTGGGGTACCTAGGGCCCACCAGTAAAATTTATTTTGGGGGCCCACCGTACTGATATATTCAAATATAATAAATAATCTAACAAGTTTTTTATATGAATATAGGTACATTGAATGTACTGTATATATGTAGTGCAGGAAAATCTAATGTGTTATGTGCCCCTTGCAGTTAGGCTACAGCCTGCCAGCGATGATCCATTTTTGCGGAACGGAAGTGCAGACCCGGAAGCGCGGATCCGTAATTCCGGATCCGAGCGGGACAAAGTCTGTCCCAATTGAAATGAATGGGTCCGCAATTCCGTTCCGCAAACAGAATTTCGGACGTGTGAATGGTGCATAAGGGTCCCTTATCACCGCCAGTTAGTTAGCTACTTGTTAGGTAGCTAGCGCCCAGCCCACCGCACCGCACCGCAGTCACTGATTTTGGCAGAGATTTTTTTCATCCACATTGACCGATGCGAATGAAAAAATCTGTGCCGTTCATTTTTTTTTTTTTCAGCGCAGAGGCTAAACGGAAAAAAAAAAATTTCATTACCCGTAAGCTCAATATAAGGAGAATCGCAGAAACTCCTAATGCTGGCCATACGTGTAATGATTGCGGAGACCCTCAAATGCCTGGACAGTACAAACACCTCACATGTGACCCCATTTTAGAAAGAAGACACCCCAAGGCATTCCGTGAGGGGTATGGTGAGTTCATGCAAAATTTAATTTTTTGTCACAAGTTAGTGGAATATGAGACAGTAAAAAAAAATAAAAAATCAATTTCCGCTAACTTGTGCCAAATTTTTTTTTTCTGTGAACTCGCCATACCCCTCACAGAATACCTTGGGGTGTCTTCTATCCACAATTGGGTCACTTGTGAAAAATGGCCTGTGAAATCCTAAAGGTACTCATTGGTTTTAGGGCCTTTTTTGCGCATCTTGGCTGCAAAAAAGTGTCACTCATGTGGTATCGCCGTACTCAGGAGAAGTAGGGCAATGTAGCTTGAGGTGTATTTTTACATATACTCATGCTGGGTGAGAAATATCGCTGTAAACGACAACTTTTAAATTTTTTTATTCAAAGCTGTCAATTTACAGAGATATTTCTCTCACCCAGCATGGGTATATGTAAAAATACACCCCAAAACACATCGCCCTACTTCTCCTGAGTACGGCGATGCCACATGTGTGACACTTTTGCAGCCAAGATGCGCAAAGGGGCCCAAATTCCAACGAGTACCTTTTAGGAGGGCATTTTTACGCATTTTTCTTCTCACGCTTTAGGGCCCCTAAAATGCCAGGGCAGTATAAATACTCCACATGTGACCCCATTTTGGAAAGAAGACACCCCAAGGTATTCGCTGAGGGGCATAATGAGTCCATGAAAATTAAACTTTTTGTCAAAAGTTAGCGGAAAGGGAGACTTTTGTGAGAAAAACAATAAAAATCTATTTTCACTAACTTGTGCCAAAAAAATCTTCTATGAACTCGCCATGCCCGTCATGGAATACCTTAGGTGTCTTCTTTCAAAATGGGGTCACATGTGGGGTATTTACTGCCCTGGCATTTTAGGGGCCCTAAAGCGTGGAAGAAAATGCGCAAAATGCCCTCCTCAAAAGGTACTACTGGAATTTGGGCCCCTTAGCATCTTGCTGCAAAAGTGACACACATGTGGTATCGCCACCAGGAGAAGGTGCATGGTTTGGGGGTGTATTTTTACATATACCCATACTAGTGAGAGAAATATCTCTGTAAATTGACAACTTTGAATAAAAAATGTAAAAGTTGTCGTTTACAGCGATATTTCTCACACGCAGCATGGGTATATGTAAAAATACACCCTAAACACATTGCCCTACTTCTCCTGAGTACGGCGATACCACATGAGTGACACTTTTTTGCAGCCTGAGTGCGCAAAGGGGCCCTAAAACCAATGAGTACCTTTAGGATTTCACAGGCCATTTTTATGCATTTGGATTCTCACACTTTAGGGCCCCTAAAATGCCAGGTGAGTATAAATACCCAACATGTGACCCCATTTTGGAAAGAAGACACCCTAAGGTATTCCGTGAGGGGCATGATGAGTCCACAGAATTTTTATTTTTGGCACAAGTCAGCGGAAATTGTTTTTATTTTTTTATTTTGTTTTTTACAAAGTCTCATATTCCACTAACTTGTGACAAAAATAAAATTTTACATGAACTCACCTATACCCTCACAGAATACCTTGGGGTGTCTTCTTCCAAAATGGGGTCACATGTGGGGTATTTATACTGCCCTGGCATTTTAGGGGCCCCTAAAGCGTGAGAAGAAGTCTGGAATCCAAATGTGTAAAAATGCCCTTTGAAATTTTTTATACAAAGTTGACAATTTACAGAGATATTTCTCTCACCCAACATGGGTATATGTAAAAATACACCCCAAAACACATTACCCTACTTCTCCTGAGTACGGTGATACCACATAAGTGACACTTTTTTGCAGCCTGGGTGCGCAAAGGGGCCCAAATTCCAACGAGTACCTTTAGGTTTTACATGGCGGCTCACAATTTAGCCCCACCCAAAATGACAGAACAGTAAACACACCCCACAAATGACCCCATTTTGGAAAGTAGACACCCCAAGGTATTCACTGAGGGGTATAATGAGTCCGTCTGAGACTTTTTTTTTTGCCAGAAGTTATCAGAAATTGAAACTTTTTTTTTTTTTTTCCTCAGAAAGTGTCATTTTCCGCTAACTTGTGAAAAAAAATGAAATGATACATGAACTTACCATGCCCCTCTGCGAATACTTTGGGGTGTCTTCTTTCTAAAATGGTGTGATTTGGGGGGTATTTATACTATCCTGACATTCTAGCACCTGAAGAAACATGACAGGTGCTCAGAAAGTCAGAGCTGCTTCAAAATGCCGAAATTCACTTTTTGCACCATAGTTTGTAAACGCTATAACTTTTACCCAAACCAATAAATATACACTTATTGGACTTTTTTTATCAAAGACATGTAGAACAATAAATTTAGAGAAAATTTATATAGAAATGTAGTTTTTTAAAAAAAAATTTACAACAGAAAGTGAAAAATGTCATTTTTTTGCAAAAATGTCGTTAAATTTGTATTAATGGCAAAAAAAGTAAAAATGTCAGCAACAATGAAATACCACCAAATAAAAACTCTATTAGTGAGAAGAAAAGGAGGTAAAATTCATTTGGGTGGTAAGTTGTATGACGGAGCAATAAACGGTGAAAGTAGCGTAGTGCAGAATTGTAAAAAGTGGCCTGGTCATTAAGGGTGTTTAAGCTAGGGGGGCTGAAGCGGTTAAAGGGACCGATACTGTAGAGGTCACTGTTATGGGGCATACTGTCGATATCTTTTAACGACACACACAAACATTAAATGAAATAGATGAAATATACCGGGTCCTTCTGTGAAGCCGGGTCCTTCTTCTAGTTTTCTAATAAAATTGTATTGTCATTTGGTGGATTTTCATGTATCATTATGAAATCTTTTATGTAGCATATAATTGTCTAGAATAAAAAAGTGTGGGTGTGACTGTTTCAGTTAGGCTACTTTCACACAGGTTCAGACTGGGGTTCCTTGGGCCCACTAGAGGAAATTATTATCAGGGCCCAACCCCAATATCATCAATAAAGTTTTGACTCAAAGAAATAGACCATAGTAGTAAGTTATTGGCTTCAAAGGCAGCTCAAAAAGTACTTTTTTCCTGGACCTTTGGGGCCTACTATTGAATCCTCTGGTACTCTGATGGGCCAGTTCAACACTTCTTTCACATATACGCTAAAATAATCTGGTTGTCTGTTCCAGCTGGATCCAAATCAGATGCCATTACAGTCAATGGGCATCTGGTGGTGCCCTGCGGTATCCTTATACGGTAACTCCTGTAGCCCTTTCTACTGGCAGAACAGATTACCTTAGCTCATACATAATTCTGCTACATCCATATGTGAAAGTAGCTTAACTAATATGGTCACACCCACATGTTTCAGATAACATCTTATGGCTACACTTATTATAAAGTGAAAGTAAGAAGCCCTGAAATGCGATATGACCCATAATGCCGTGCAGCCAGCCAATCAGCAGATAGCCATCCCCTGTGTCATTATTTAATTGTGAACTTAGCATAAGGAGAGACATGGCAAGCGCTAGGGACAGTGTTTTAGCAAGTTTCTAGTTCCTCTGCTGGGCCATTTATACTTAATGTGTTCTGTTATACATAGACTTACTTGTGCGTCAGACTCAGTCTCAACAGGTGGTGTAATATATAGGTGATATATATGTTCTGTTATATGCAGACACATTGATTTATAGATAAGCAATTCTATTAGGCCTTGATTCACAAATTGGGGTGATACGCCTGTCTCATTCTACTGTTTGTGGCATGTCCACATTAGTTAATAGATAAGCAATTCTATTAGGCCCTGATTCACAAATTGGGGGTGATACACCTGTCTCGTTCTACTGTTTGTGGCATGTCCACATTAATTAATAGATAAGCAATTCTATTAGACCCTTATTTATAAATTGGGGTGATACGCTTTTCTCATTTGACTGTTTGTGGCATGTTCACATTGAGTAGTAGATAAGCAATTCTATTAGGTCCCGATTCACAGATTGGGGTGATACGCCTTTTTCATTTGACTTTGTGTGGAGTGTCCACACTAATATTTAACTGCTCCTGTTAGTCAAACAGGTACTGGGTTATAGTGTTACAGAGTGGTCTTTTTTTAACTCCCTGTGGGCAGTGCAAATAAATAGATTTTTCCACAATACAGTTGCCCTTGAGTTGGTTGTAGTTTTTTTAAATATTATTTTATCTTTAAAAAATTATTCTTTAAGCTAAAACATTAGCCTTGTAGCGAAAAGAATTAGTCTTTACCAAATAAATCAGTCTTTTACCAAATAAAATAATCTTTTACCAAATAAATTAGCCTGCTCCAGTATGACAATCCCCCATCCCTAAAGGCATCACAGAAGAGTTAGTGCTGAACCCCACTTGGCTCTCCAGGAAGTTGGACGCAGAATGCCTGAGGTCAAATAACTCCTTGTGTTAGGTTAAAACCCAATACGGGAGGAATTATTCCACCAACTCAACCAAATTCATTGTAGCTAATATATTATTTTAGTCAGTGTCTGGTCAAAATTTGTAAGCCAAAAGCAGAAGTAGGTCCAAAACACAGGTGAGATCCAAACAATTCCATTACATGAGGCCACTACTTGAATCTTGGGGCACTGCATGAGGAAGTCCAGGAAGATAAATTAGATCTGACTAGAGATGAGCGAACACCTGGATGTTCGGGTTCGAGAGGTTCGGCTGAACTTCCGGAAATGTCCGGGTTCGTGATCCGAACTCAACCCGAACTTCATCCCGAACCCGAACCCCATAGAAGTCAATGGGGACCCGAACTTTTGGGCACTAAAAGGCTGTAAAAGACACCCAGAGGGACAATATACCGCAATAAACGCATTGCGATTACAACTTTGAGCTAACGATCACCATGGGAACGCCTCCTCCAGTAGAATGTACTGTCGGATCTGAGAATTAAGTTGAAATCGCAATGCGATTCTTATATTTGCTTAATCGCATTGCGATTTCAGCTTAGCATTGCTAAATAATTCCATCCATATCGTTAACTTACTGAGTCAGTAAGTTAGCGAATATGGATGGAATTATTTAGCAATGCTAAGTTGAAACGGCAATGCGATTAAGCAGATATATAATAATCGCATTGCGATTTCAACTTAATTCTCACATCTGACAGTACATTCTACTGAGGAGGCGTTCCCATGGTGATCGGTAGCTCAAAGTTGTAATCGCAATGCGATTAAGCAAATACAGAAGAATCGCATTGCGATTCCAACTTTTAGTACTCAACTTTTAAAATCGTACACCACTTTAAGTTCCAAAGTTGCAATCGCGTTCGAATAGAACTTAAAGCTGTCTCTTAGTCAGTTTTAGTATTGGTGTGCTGTAATAGAAGTTACATTCAGATCGCGAATATAACTTAGAGCAATACAGTCAACTTTACACTGTTAGTTTTATTATCGCGATAATACAACTATTCAAGAATCGTAGTACGATGCGTCTGTACGTGTGTGCGTTACCTCGAACACTATTCTATTTTGCCAGCCACAGCTGAAACCACTGATTTATGGTATTGCTATTTTGGCAATTGAATTTAACCCCAGAAAATAATCTATCCTTTGCCAGACAGCAGACAGTATTATACTTGTCTAGCCAAAGCTGGAACACCAGATTTAGGGATTGGTATTTGGGCAATTGTATTTAACCCCTTAATAAAATATAGAAATTTATTTCCTGAGTTTCTAGGGGTGACAATTAGCACAGCCAAGCCCCTGATGTAGGATATAGCAAAAAAAAAAAACTAGTATTGATGGATTGATGGACTTGGTGGCAGCTTCTTCTGGCGCACCACAAGTCACAAAATGGCCGCGATCAACCCAGAAAATAAGTGACAGAAAAACGCTCTGTGCAGCCTAAAAACCAGCGAGCAAGTAACTAGCAGAAGTTCAATGATTCTCAGCTGTAAATTGATCCGTTCATTAGGTGCTGTTGCTGACTTTAACCTGCCTAATCTCGCCCTGATAGAAGCTGCGTCCTCTCCCTACACTAATCAGAGCAGTGTGACGTGCGGCGCTACGTGACTCCAGCTTAAATAGAGGCTGGGTCACATGCTGCACTTGGCCAATCACAGCCATGCCATTAGTAGGCATGGCTGTGATGGGCTCTTAGAGCAAGAAGTAAAACGCTAGCTGATTGGCTGCTGTGCAGCCCTTCAGAAAGCGGGAAGAAATCGACGAACACCGGACCCGAACCCGAACTTTTTTGAAAATGTCCGGGTTCGGGTCCGTGTCACAGACACCCCAAAATTCGGTACGAACCCGAACTATTCTCGAACTGTTCGCTCAACACTAGACCTGACGCTTTTATTACCTGTAATACACACACACAGTAATTTCACAGCTAACAGAAGAATTTAGCTATGAATCTTGGTGCCCTGCACAGCGATGTAGATGGTGATACATTACAACTACTTGTGATACTGGTGGCACAGTACCTACAGAACGGATTAACTATGAATGCACACGGCGATACCATCTCGCTGCACTGTCCCTGCACTCTCCCTGCAGTTTACATTCCAAGCCTTCACAGTGAGATTGCATATGATTAGGCTGAGTGACCTGGGTATACCATATTTATCACGATTTATGAAGCAACTTCTAAAATGTCAAGTCTTGCCAACCCCTATTTTGCCAATTGAAAGAGATTTTCCCATCAGAGTATTTTAAAGCATAAGTAATGATGCTAAAGTGCTGAAATCTCTGTGGTACTCTTGTCACCCTCTCATTCTTTACTATGTGCTACTTCTGACTTTAGTGCGTAGTTGCACTTTTGTCATTTCAAGGTTATACGTGAAAAAGTTGTCTGAGTTATTAAAAAAAAATATGTCAAACTAGCATTCGTAACAAAATTATAAAATAACATACTCACCCCACTGATGTCCCTCTGTTTCGGTCACAGCTTTTACATTCACATATACTCCATTTGATCACAGCAGCCATTCACTGGGGTTAGCAGCCAAGCTTCCTGTACCGCTGAGGACAGTGACTGTCTTCCGTGGTGTCTGAGGGTATATGGGCATGTCACCACTGGAGCCAAGAAGATGATAAAATATAGTAGGTGAGCATTAGTGATGAGGGAGCATGCTCGGCCGAGTACCGGTTCGGCTCGAGCATTGCTATGCTCGGCCCATGGCGGTATCCCGCCGAATACCACATGTTCTCAAGCTAAATTCTCGAGTCTCCTCCCTGCACGTTTGGCGCCTCCTAAGCAGCCAATCAACGTGCAGGTAAGTAATGCCCTTCAGTGTCATGCCGTAGCCATGTTAGCTACTGGCATTACACTGATTGGCTGGCCTGAACGCGTCATTGGGTGCTATATAGCACCCGATAACATGTGTTCGGCTCGGTCAGCATCAGAGAGAGCAGAGCATAGGCAGGAAAAGATAGTGTGTGAAGCGAAATTTAACAGATTTTATTAGAAACAATATTTGCAAAGACCCAAAAGTCCTTTTAAGGGCTACAGTGTGTGTGTGTGTTTGAGAGCAGTAATATATTTTTAGTACCTGCGCTCAATTTATTAATCTCAGGGACAACCTGAAAAATTGCTGTTTTAACAACTACCTAAAGCTTTTCACGCAACCAATATTTCTTTTATTGGCTAGTGTGTGTGTTTGATAGCATACATACATTTTTCTTTAATACCTATTAGTGACACATATTGTACATTATCCGCAGACTGTGTATTTTTGCGTATATTCAACTAATCAGCGCCACATTTATTGTCAATAGTGTGTAAGTTTAATCCACATCCGTGACATATACTGTACTCCATCTGCAAACTATGTTTTTTTGGGAAAATAAAATAATTTGTGCCACATATGTGTGTGAGCGTTTAATTCACATCCGTGACATATACCAGTTTGTGCCACGTGTCCAGCTTGGACACCCAGTATTTGTAATGCACAGAGGGATCACTGAGGATGCTGACACGGTCTGCTATATACTCCATCATCTTCAAAATTTTTACCATCCTTGTGACACTAGGCCACGCATGAAGGTGAGGGTGCTGGCAGGGTGTCATAAAACTGTCCCAGGAGTCCCAAGAGTGTTGTCCTGCCTCTGTTGCAACTGCTGTGTGTTGCTCTCATCTCCCCTCCTGGGTTGCCCAAGGAACTACGTACTGTGCCGCCACTGTTGTCAGATGGAAATTTATGGATCAATTTTTCAAGAAGGACCTTCTGGTATTGCCCCATTTTGCTCATCCTCTCCACCATAGGAATGAGAGATGAGAAGTTCTCTTTGTAGTGGGAGTCGAGAAGGGTGAACTGAAAAAAACAGTAATTGCTGTTGTGCAAAATGCGTAGAATGCGAGGGTCACAGGAAAGGCAAATTAAACCAATTACTATATTTCAGATAGAAGGGATTAGGTACAAAACATCAAATCCAGCAAAATAATATTTTAATATTTCAGTTAAAATCTAGGACAAATAGTCCTTTCTAATAAACCCATTTAGAAACCCTCTGTCAACCATTGATATCATTGACAGTTGTACCCAGCGTGACACATAGGGGGATGCTATAATCACAGATTTATATTTTAGATATGATGTAGAGGTATTCTGGGCGCACTATACTGTCCCTAGTGCCACCCTAGACTAGTCCTCAGCCCAGAGATATCCCCTAGTGGTGGGGATTCCCTGTCCTCGTGCCTTTTCTGATCAGCCCTGGTTTTACCCTTGTGAGCTAATTCAACCCCATAAGTGCACAATGGGTACAGATGTCAGTAAGACCCCCTTAGGGGCAGACTAAAATACAACCAAAATAATCAATCAACAGGGGACTCATGCATCATAGTTATTCCTAACCCCTGGAAAGATCACACCTCTTTGGGCATAGATACAAATAGCCTCTGAGGTATTCACAACCTCTCTTCACAACCTCTCAACGCGTTTCCCCCTTCTGATAAATAGGGTTCATCAGGAGAGCAAAAAAACTTTTATACCAAAAAGCTGTATATAACAGTTGGTCCAACACTCCAAGTTAGGAGTGTCTTTTTCAAGAAATAATAAGTGCCATCGATAAAGCACATCCCAGTTATAACAATGATCACAGGAGGTGCCTCATCCTCTTAGTCACGGAGCTTCAGGGGCACAGTACCTAAAAGTAAGAACAGGAAAAAGGGGATGCATGTACATCAGACAAAGATTCTAACAACACCCTAGGAGTGTATGATATTGATAACTATGTCACTCACTATATTTTTATCCGATGTGTCCAAGTACTGATGATGTCTCAGACCGCACTTCAGCCCCTAGTTAAATACTGTCAACCAAGATATCATCATCATTAGCGCTTGCCTACAGTCATTGAATGCAACCATTCTCTGAAAGTACTCACACTCCCATGTAGGTTCCCCGTGCTTACTCCTCCTGCGTCTAACAGGCCCAGCCTACCGCCTCTTTAAATGCTCCCGCCGCAACCTAGGTCATTTCCTGTCCCAGACAGGGAGGTGATCGACAACTAGGTGCGGCATATCCCACATCATCCTCTCATACCTTATCCCGCTTCTCACTGCCTCCATCATCCAATAGTTCGCTTGTGCATCAGGTCATCACTAGCAGCGGCTCACACTATCCGGCATTATCCTCTGCAAGCGCCGAGGGGAAGCTCCACCTCTATTGTGCGTCACTTCCTCTCCATGGAACGCATGGAGGGCAAATGTATCATTTCCTCTCCATGGAACACACGGAAGTCAGGTATATCCGGCAATCTGTCAGAGTAATATCCGCCCCCACTGATTCATTCATTAACAACATCACTACATTTGTATCAGTTGCTGCTCGATCGCCATATTGTGTATATTGTCTGGTATAGATTTCAGCCACTCTGGTCAGTACTTATGTTGTAATTCAGTCCGTGAATACATTAATTGGTCAGCCTGTCCTCATGTTCATGCTACACATGTGGTTTCTCAGAACATTATGATCACAGCAAAACCCGATCCATTCATAGCATGGAATGCTGCTGTAAGTATGTTCACCCACATTAAAGGGATAGAGACGATACTAGCAAGAGAGTCAGTATGTTTACCTTCATTAAAAAGATAGAGATTACTAACAAAGGACGAAGATAGGGATTGAGGAAAGCGTAAGAGCTAGCAGATCAGACGCAGGACTGCCAGGGGCGCACTCAAACAATCAGATGATGTAGTTCAGGTTGACTTTATTAATTAGACGACGCGTTTCGGGGTAACATACCCCTTTCTCAAGTCTAAAAGATATATACAATATTCATGTGCACGGCTGATAAAAGACTAGTGTGTAATCAGTGAATAGAAAAAATATATAAAATACATAAAAATATATATATATAAATAACTATAACAATACAACAATACGAGAAATACAATAGATAAAGGACTTTATACTTAAATCCATGTTCGTAAATGTATATATACACGTGTTCATACATCTACAGTTATCTAAAATTAATTAAAAATGAATAAAAATCATAGAAAGGAAGTTTATTTATATAAATTACTCCCTAATGGAATATTTATTGGGCAGGAGTAGGTATTAACTATTCTGTCTTTTCCACACGACTAGGAGATATAATTATTGTTTAAGTGTATACATGGTTTATCGTGACGTAGATAGTCAATGGTACCTTAAAATTTGTTTCGTTCTTACACCACGGTCTGGGGATTGTAGGGCCTTTGTTCGATCTGGAGCAGTAAGGAACAATAGTATTTAGTTTGTATTATAACATAAAGGTAGGGAGTAGCGTTTGCATCAATGGTACTAATGTTGGTAGTGTCAATCAAAATTTGATATCAATAAATCTATATATATATTTCTCTATCTCTGGTGGATTCTACACCATAATAGATCAAAGTAATGCTAACAGATCTTTGTTATGAAGCAAAATGTTTTGTGATGTCGATGATTACTAATATCAATATGAATATATATATACACATATATACATACATATACATACACATACAAACATACACACATACATACACATACATATATATATATAATGTGGGGGTTTAGCTCTGGTCTCGAGGATCGTTCACATACAGACTGTTGTCCACTGCAGCTTTAGGGGCCAAACATCGCTTTATTGTCTCAGCATCAACATAAATAAATGAAATGCAAAACAAACACCTGCCCGGCTGGGCTCTAACTTAACACAGTGTGTCCCTGACTCACCTACAACACTGTTCACACACACCGCACCCGTGCGGCTTTTCCAGGCAGCCTGTTCGGTTTCACAGGGGTCTGAGCCCTCCAGCTTGGCTCCAGCCGTGGGTCCCAAACAACAGCCCTCAGCTCCCAGCACTATTAGCAGCTCCAGGAAAATCACCCCAGCTGCTAAGGAGGCTGCCTTTTAAAGGGCCGGATAAAGTCCGGACTGGACCGTGGGGAGTAGGCACCCACCCAGCTCTTTGCCTACTCCCAGTAAGAGCCGGCCCGGATTGGCTTTGCAGCCAAACTAACTAACAGAGTCTGACAGCACTAGCTGCTGCAGACAACAAAATCCGGCTCTCACCCCACCGAGGCCAGCAACCTCGGTGACACGTACCTGCCATCGCTCTCTCCTATCAGCCATGAGGCCTGTCACTGCCTCACATATCCCCCCTTTGTTCAGCCCCGTAGGGTGAACACTAGCACCCAACCAAGGCGCTCGTGAGAGGGCATCGACCTGGCCTACAGTCTTCCCCTTATTCCGCCAGACCCAGGCTAATAGCGCTTGGTTTCTCACCCGCATGAGTTTAGTACGGGGCAGATAAGACCTACGGGATTTTCTTGCCCATCTCATGACCCGGTACTCTCTTTCACGAATGAGGATGATGCGCTTTCGCACCCGTGGCCTCTCTCTTTTCGTTTTCTTTTTCTCTCCACATTTCGCATCAGCACATGTTCCTCACATCCTTTCTTGGACTGCTGCATCTCTCGACTGAACTGTTCCCTCACTTCGGCCGACTCTTCTTTAGCCTTATCTTTGGTCTTGGGAACATCTGAGGACTTCTCCCACTCCAACTCATCAGCATCAGCTTCTTCAGCCTTTGAGTCTCTTTTGGAGTCTTCAGTCACTTTGATAGGCTTTTCATCCTTCTCGGACACAGCATCACATACTTGCATTCTTAGCTCCGCCTCCTCCTCTTTCTCTTTAAGGACGGAGGTACTTGGGACATCAGAGTCCGTATCAGACTCATCATCTTCTGGCAATCCCTGCCAAGGTTTATCCAGGATATGGTTCTCCTTTCGGGCAGGATTCAGGAGAGTCAGCCCATCGGAGTAGACAGCACCCTCATACTGGTCGTCGGTCCCCCGTATTTCTTCCCCAGCAGACTGCTGGCTTTCTGGAAGGCATTGACAGCAGAGGGAATGTCTTTCACGACCAGGTCCTGGCCACACACTGCCACGAGTCTCTGGGCTTCTGCATCCACCTCAGCACCATCATCTGGTTCAGCAGATACATCTTTCACCTTCTCTGCCTCGGCCGGCACCACGGCGCCACCATCTCCAGACCCATTCCTAACAGGCTCTGACTTCTTGGCATCTTTTAGAGGAGCTTCCTCTTCAGGTATCTCATTTTCTTCCACCTGCTGCGCAGGAGAGCAGCTTAGGCCTCTCCAACTCATAGACGTCATCTTTTGAGCTCCTGAGATCTTCCATCTCTGCTCTGAGTTGCTTGTTCAGCCACTCAATTCATCTCGCTCCTTAGGCGCTTTTCCAGGGCTCTAGCCAAGGAGAGGGCCTTGGTCGTCTTCTCAGTTTTCCCCACCAGCTTGTTAGCAGCGCCCCCTCTTGGGCCTTCTGTTCCAGCTGCTCTTCACTCTGTTCTGGGGTAACAGCAGGTGTAGGAGTACCACCATTCTTCTTTAGACACTCTGTGGGATTTTCACCCAGGGACTCTTCAAACCCATTGTTGAGGTCTACTATAGACTTTTGTGTCTTTCTGGAGTCTTTTCCCTTCCCCAGGACACCAGGAGGTAGACCCTTCAGTTCACTCGTCTTTTCCGGGGTCTCCTCTTTTGACCCTTCTGCAGCCTTCTTCGGTGACTCTGTGACGACAGCTAGTCCCTTCTCTATCGTATCTAGGGACCATGTGGCGAGAGGGAGGTCAGCCTCCTGTTTGCAGCTGTACTGTCCTGTCAGGTCATCTAAGACTGTCTGGATATGAGCTTCAGACACTAGGCTGACGTCACCCGACTGAACTCTCGTCTCGTCAGATATAACTGTCACCTGGTCGCTACTAGTAACCACTTTAGTTTGGCGAGACCTCGACATGGCAGTTTCTCTCTCTGAGTTGCTATCGGTCACAGAACGTGCGTTATATATACCGCTCGTGTCATTCTCAATCCTGTCCTCTAGGGGCACCGATGAGCTAATCCCCACCTGGGACATTTTATTAACCATGGAGATCTGTGGAGACTGCATATCCACTTCTAGTACGTGTGGTACACCCTCTAGGCCTGCCCCATGTACTTGCACATTTTTCACAGTGGTTTCCCTCAGTGGTGAGCTCTCAACATCAATTAGCATTTTTATACCATCCACATTTTTACCAACAGGGGAGCTTCTTCCCTGATCACACCCTTTAAAGGAGCAGGTATATCATCATCACACATATCATTACACATTTCAACAAACTTTGCACCTTCCCTTGGCACCGTGTCTGCACCATTATTTCTAATGGTCATTTCACTTAAACCATTGCTTTCTATTTGCATTTGCCTTACACCTTCACTTAAAGGGACAGGTACAGGTTCTGTAGGAGCTTCATTACTTCCCACAGAAGTGTCTCCATTGCCCACATTACATCATGCATGAGCACATTTGCAACATCAACTCCATCAGTCCCTGTTCCCACCGTGGTCTCACCCTCCGTGAGGACCACCGGATAGTCCACAGGATTCACATAATTGTCCCGGACAGTTATCATTCTACCTCGTACCCAGGCTAGCATGGGATCTCTGATTTTCGCCATCCCAAATCTAGCCTTGGTCACAGGCACTTTAGACAACACCCTGAGCTTCTCCTCTGCAGGTTCCTGCGATGGAGCAACCGCAACAGGCCTTCCCGCCTGTTCAGACACAGCATTTTTCCTATAGTCACTCTTTTTGAGACATTTTTACGCTGCAGCGCTTTATCACTCACCGGCCCGGCAGGTAGCAACTGCCGCCGGCTCACTGTCACTGGGTCTGCCACAAAATAATCAACCGGAACAGTCTTACCGATTGTCGTCACTGACTCGGCACGGTCATCACCCGTCTCCTCAATGCAGTAGTAGCCATGGGAGACGCCTTGGACTTGTCTCCTGTCTTTTCCCGGACGGACATTCCAGCCGCACCCTTTAAGATTCTGTGCACAGTCGCAGGGAAAATAGGCACTCCTGAGAAACGCACCACTCTCCAGCCCTTTGTCTTCCCGACGGTTGCCCTTGGCAGCGGCATGCATATTCTCCTCCAACACTGCACTCAGAGCCGCCACTCCAAGTGCCGCACTCGGCTTTCTCACCAACCGATCAGTCTCAGCACCAGCTGCTCCATTACACCCTCAGTGGCCTTGGTTTTCCGCCAAACCGGGCCACTTCTCACCTCTGGTATCACCATTGGTACAAGCAGCTTCCGCCACACGTGCTGAAGTAGTAGCTGGTTGGTCTCCTGGTGCTGCAAGTTAGCCTCCACAAGGGCTTTTACAGCCGCCTCCATTGTGTCAGGAAAAAAGCAGTCCACAGTCGCACTGAGCGGCACTTGCTTCACTAGACAAACAGGCTTCCGGCCCTTTAAATCACTGCATAGCAAAACAGCAATTCCTTGGCAACTTTCACAGCACCTGCTCTTCTCCAGTCAGGTCGTTGCCCCTAGCAACACTTGGCCTTTTCCAGCAGGGACGACTTGCCCGCATCCGACACCAAATGTGGGGTTTAGCTCTGGTCTCGAGGATCGTTCACATACAGACTGTTGTCCACTGCAGCTTTAGGGGCCAAACATCGCTTTATTGTCTCAGCATCAACATAAATAAATGAAATGCAAAACAAACACCTGCCCGGCTGGGCTCTAACTAACACAGTGTGTCCCTGACTCACCTACAACACTGTTCACACACACCGCACCCGTGCGGCTTTTCCAGGCAGCCTGTTCGGTTTCACAGGGGTCTGAGCCCTCCAGCTTGGCTCCAGCCGTGGGTCCCAAACAACAGCCCTCAGCTCCCAGCACTATTAGCAGCTCCAGGAAAATCACCCCCAGCTGCTAAGGAGGCTGCCTTTTTAAAGGGCCGGATAAAGTCCGGACTGGACCGTGGGGAGTAGGCACCCACCCAGCTCTTTGCCTACTCCCAGTAAGAGCCGGCCCGGATTGGCTTTGCAGCCAAACTAACTAACAGAGTCTGACAGCACTAGCTGCTGCAGACAACAAAATCCGGCTCTCACCCCACCGAGGCCAGCAACCTCGGTGACACGTACCTGCCATCGCTCTCTCCTATCAGCCATGAGGCCTGTCACTGCCTCACAATACATACATACACACATATATATATACACATATATGTACATACATACACACATACATACACATATGCACACTCCTACATACATACATACATATACATACATATATATATATATATATACATACACATATACACATACCCATACACACATACACACATACATACACATACATATACATATACATACACACATACATACATGTATATGTACACATACATATAACTCTAGTTGGTAATATATAGTAGTAGATAAGGAATAAATCCTGGGTAAATTTCATATAATTGTTATGTGAGGGATGATGTCTCATCCAATTAATAACAATCAATTTGGAGAGTTTACCTTTGAGAACGGGTCAGCAGGTGCTGACACGGCCCCTCAATGTTCAAGCACGTGGAGAAGACGCCGACTCCTGTACGGGGGCGTGCGTCTTGCTGGAGGAGATAAGAGGGAAGACAGGGAGCTAGCCGCGCTGTGATAGGCTGCTCCTGTCAGGGGGCGTGGCCGGAGAAGATAGGGATAGAAGAGCGGTTAAGACATCAGAACGCCCGTTAGGCAGCTTTATGGGATGGCCCACACAGTTTAAAGAGGGCTCAACAGTCACCCTGCCATTACCCAAGTGCAGGCATGTCCAAACTCCGGCCCTCCAGATGTTGCAAAACTACAACTCCCATCATTCCTGGACAACCTACCGCTATCAACCTACAGAAGAGCATGATGGGAGTTGTAGTTCTAAATTGTAAAGCTACACCTTCTTGCTTGTTGTTGCAAGAGTCGGATACCTTGAATAGACTAGGTACAAAAAAACGTATCCCTATTAAAAATAGTCTTTATTATAATTATTTAAAACTAAACCCAATATTAAACACCAGACCGTGAACAAAATCACTATCTAAGAAAGAGAAAGGGACAGTCACAACCATACGGAGGAGAGCACAGGACCGGGTCGCTGGATCCTACTTGCGCTCTACCACTGCCTTAAGGTATAAGACTGGCTCACTTTCCCTAAATGTCCCTACTTAGGTGAGGACTGCCCGGATCATTCGTCCATGCCTGCCCAAGTGTGACTAAAACCACACCCGTAGTCTAGGGCGTGGAACTTGTTCCTCATTTGGATGCTTCCCACATTCAGCCAAGCTATGTCCTCCAAAGTAACATAGACCCTAGAGGTAAAGAATTCAGACAGAGATTCACAGTGAACCTAATTATGAGTCACGGTCATGGTCATTTATAAAAAACAAGTAAATGTGATCCTTTCATTCAGACCAAGGGGGGCCTGGGATTTGAAACGATAGATCCATTTGCCCTCCTTCTGGAGTATTTTTTGATCCCAGTTGCCTCCCCTCGTAGGGGGTGGTACAGTCTCCAAAATAGTAAATTTCAGGGCCCTCGAGTATCCACCATGTTTTTCTTTTACATGAAGTGCGATCGGAGTCTCTTTTTTCTTAATGGTGTTGTTAATGTGTTCAAGGAATCTCCTACGTTCCTCCCTTATGGTCTTCACTACATAGTCAAGAGGGCACGTGCATTGGCACATGTATATTGCCCCCCTACTTCTGCAGTTATAAAAATCCTGAATCTCAAACCTATGACCAGTCACTGAACATGTTATCATTTTGGTGGTTTGGACATAATCGCATGCTTTACATCCCCCACACTTATACATGCCCCAAGGTTTCCGATCCAACCAGGTGTTCTTCCCTAGAGGGGGGAAATAGTGGCTGTGGACCAGCCTGTCCCTGAGACTCTTACCACGTCTGTATGTTATACTAGGGTACTGGGGCAGGATATCTCCCAAATCGAGGTCCATCAATAAAATTGGCCAGTATCGTCTTAAAGTATCCACTACCTCAATATTGGCTGAATCATATGTGGAGATTATCCGGGCTATCTGCCCGGTATCAGACTCCCAGGTTCGGGGTGTCAATAGGTGATCTCGGTTTTTCTGCGAGGCATTCTTAAACGCCTCAGTTAGAACTCCCTGAGGATATCCCCTGTCTGAAAATCTCTTCTGGAGATCCTTTGCTTCCCTGAAGAAGGCCTCCCTAGTGGTGCAGTTCCTCCGTATCCGCACGTACTGTCCCCTAGGGATACCCCGCCTCAGGGGCCCTGGGTGGTGGCTCTCCCAGTGTAGGAGAGAGTTTGTTGCCGTCGCTTTTCTATATTTATCCGCAACCAGTCTGTCCTCATGCTTAGTCACGTCTAAAAATGCCAACGAGAGGGGGTCTATCTCAAAGGTGAATCTGAGACCTATCTCATTCTTATTCAATTCATTGACAAAGCATCGGAACTCCTCTGGCCCACCTTTCCAGACCACAAACACATCATCTATATAGCGTGTCCAGAAGATGATCTTATCGGACCACCATGTGTCGCGGTCTGAAAAGACACATTGGTCCTCCCACCAGCCCAGGAAGAGATTGGCATAGGTGGGGACACAGGGGCTCCCCATAGCCGTCCCCCTGAGCTGGTGGTAGAACCGTGTGTTAAAGAGAAAAAAATTGTGGGTCAGAGTCAACTCCAATAAAGACATGACAAACTGGTTGTGTGTTTTAAACTGAACCGCCCTAGTTCTCAAATAATGATCAATCGCCAACAGGCCTTTATCATGGGGGATGGAACTATATAGGGACTCAACGCTCACGCTGTCGAAATGACAATTCGGATCCACTGTAATGGAGTCTATCTTATTGAGGAAGTCCATCGTGTCCCTGGTGTAGGTAGGCAGAGACACGACGAACTCCCTCAGCATCCGATCAAGGTATATACCGGTATTCTGTGTTAAGGATCCCACCCCCGAGACTATAGGGGCCCTTTAGTGGGGTTTTCCCCTTGTGTACCTTCGTGAGGCCGTAGAAAGTTGCTATCATCGGG
This sequence comes from Bufotes viridis, assembly GCA_033119425.1. Classification (NCBI taxonomy): domain Eukaryota; kingdom Metazoa; phylum Chordata; class Amphibia; order Anura; family Bufonidae; genus Bufotes; species Bufotes viridis. The sequence continues at coordinate 412,457,510 of CM065589.1, read as the reverse complement.
TGCTTAGGCAAGAGATAGTCATACTCTGCTGGGAGAATCACTCTGTTACCAAGTCCCTTATCTAGCAGTTCCTCTGTGAACTGGACCGAGGGATTGGAGGGTAACACTCTATAGCCTCCCTTATCTTTTAACAAGTCAAGACACATCCGCTGGTACAGCTTATGGTCCATCAGGACCAGATTGCCTCCTTATCAGAAGGTTTTATGATTAGACTTGTGTCTTGCTCGAGGAGCACGGGCCATTGTTTCAGATCGAGTTAGATTGTACCTACTAGGCTTCATCTTTTCTAGATGTTCAAGATCAGAGGACATCATCTGTAAGAAGATATCTATGCAGTCATAATTAAGCGGGGAAGGAAAGGCATCATAACATAAAGTCAGCCATGTGTGTCAGAGTCCCAACAGAATATGCTTTGCTTTTCTGCCCTCATCAGGAGGATGACTTTCAATCTCCTCATCCTTATTCTCCTTATTCTTCCTCTCCTGCTTATCTATGCTGAACAGATGGAATAAACCTGCTATGGTTACTACACTTTGTAGGAGAGGCAACCGTCTCTTGCTCCTCCTCCTCCTCATCATCCGATTCACACTGAGAAGATGAACTGAGGGTGGTCTGGCTATCCACCTGTGTAATGTCTTCTCCCTAGTTCCACCTCTTCCACATGTAAAGCGTCCGCCTTCATTGTTAGCAGCCAGCATTTCAGTAGACACAGAAGTGGGATGGTTAGGCTGATAATAGCGGCATGGCCACTCACCATCTGTGTTTATCCGACCTACAAGACCATGTTGCAGCTGGTATTCCACTACTGCCTTTTGCTGCTCACAAAGCCTGGCCAACATGTGTAATGTGGAATTCCAGCGTGTGCTCACGTCGCACATCAGTCGGTTAGCTTGCAATTACAAGCTCTGCAGCAGCGTTGCCAGACCATCGGCAGCTGTAGATGACTTTCTGAAATGGGCACACACACGACGCACCTTCACCAGTAGCTCAGGCAAATTGGGGTAGGTTTTGACAAATTTCAGAACACATTGGCTAGGCATGGTATGGCCGGATCCCAGACATAAAAGAGGTGATCTCGGTTTTTCTGCGAGGCATTCTTAAACGCCTCAGTTAGAACTCCCTGAGGATATCCCCTGTCTGAAAATCTCTTCTGGAGATCCTTTGCTTCCCTGAAGAAGGCCTCCCTAGTGGTGCAGTTCCTCCGTATCCGCACGTACTGTCCCCTAGGGATACCCCGCCTCAGGGGCCCTGGGTGGTGGCTCTCCCAGTGTAGGAGAGAGTTTGTTGCCGTCGCTTTTCTATATTTATCCGCAACCAGTCTGTCCTCATGCTTAGTCACGTCTAAAAATGCCAACGAGAGGGGGTCTATCTCAAAGAAGAATCTGAGACCTATCTCATTCTTATTCAATTCATTGACAAAGCATCGGAACTCCTCTGGCCCACCTTTCCAGACCACAAACACATCATCTATATAGCGTGTCCAGAAGATGATCTTATCGGACCACCATGTGTCGCGGTCTGAAAAGACACATTGGTCCTCCCACCAGCCCAGGAAGAGATTGGCATAGGTGGGGACACAGGGGCTCCCCATAGCCGTCCCCCTGAGCTGGTGGTAGAACCGTGTGTTAAAGAGAAAAAAATTGTGGGTCAGAGTCAACTCCAATAAAGACATGACAAACTGGTTGTGTGTTTTAAACTGAACCGCCCTAGTTCTCAAATAATGATCAATCGCCAACAGGCCTTTATCATGGGGGATGGACCTATATAGGGACTCAACGTCCACGCTGTCGAAATGACAATTCGGATCCACTGTAATGGAGTCTATCTTATTGAGGAAGTCCATCGTGTCCCTGGTGTAGGTAGGCAGAGACACGACGAACTCCCTCAGCATCCGATCAAGGTATATACCGGTATTCTGTGTTAAGGATCCCACCCCCGAGACTATAGGGGGCCCTTTAGTGGGGTTTTCCCCTTGTGTACCTTCGTGAGGCCGTAGAAAGTTGCTATCATCGGGTGCTTAGGCAAGAGATAGTCATACTCTGCTGGGGAGATCACTCTGTTACCAAGTCCCTTATCTAGCAGTTCCTCTGTGAACTGGACCGAGGGATTGGAGGGTAACACTCTATAGCCTCCCTTATCTTTTAACAAGTCAAGACACATCCGCTGGTACAGCTTATGGTCCATCAGGACCAGATTGCCCCCCTTATCAGAAGGTTTTATGATTAGACTTGTGTCTTGCTCGAGGGAGCACAGGGCCATTGTTTCAGATCGAGTTAGATTGTACCTACTAGGCTTCATCTTTTCTAGATGTTCAAGATCAGAGGACATCATCTGTAAGAAGATATCTATGCAGTCATAATTAAGCGGGGAAGGAAAGGCATCATAACATAAAGTCAGCCATGTGTGTCAGAGTCCCAACAGAATATGCTTTGCTTTTCTGCCCTCATCAGGAGGATGACTTTCAATCTCCTCATCCTTATTCTCCTTATTCTTCCTCTCCTGCTTATCTATGCTGAACAGATGGAATAAACCTGCTATGGTTACTACCCTTTGTAGGAGAGGCAACCGTCTCTTGCTCCTCCTCCTCCTCATCATCCGATTCACACTGAGAAGATGAACTGAGGGTGGTCTGGCTATCCACCTGTGTAATGTCTTCTCCCTAGTTCCACCTCTTCCACATGTAAAGCGTCCGCCTTCATTGTTAGCAGCCAGCATTTCAGTAGACACAGAAGTGGGATGGTTAGGCTGATAATAGCGGCATGGCCACTCACTATCTGTGTTTATCCGACATACAAGACCATGTTGCAGCTGGTATTCCACTACTGCCTTTTGCTGCTCACAAAGCCTGGCCAACATGTGTAATGTGGAATTCCAGCGTGTGCTCACGTCGCACATCAGTCGGTTAGCTTGCAATTACAAGCTCTGCAGCAGCGTTGCCAGACCATCGGCAGCTGTAGATGACTTTCTGAAATGGGCACACACACGACGCACCTTCACCAGTAGCTCAGGCAAATTGGGGTAGGTTTTGACAAATTTCAGAACACATTGGCTAGGCATGTTATGGCCGGATCCCAGACATAAAAGAGGGATCCACATGGCCTTATCAGCATTTGTTCCATCTACAATTTTGCCTTCTTCACTGGGAAGAGGTTGTTTTCTGCCCAGTGATTAAGATTCTATTATTAGGACAGGTTTTTGAGGGACAATTTCCTGACGTTTTGCTGTGGTCACTGGGCAGAGTTGTCATTCTGCCTGGTGAGGGCCATGATTGGCTGAGGGTTGGGCCTGTTATGTTCTAGTGTTTGAGTTTTTATTGTTATGGTTTGAGTTCATGACTAAGCTGTAAAATATGTTATTTATGACTGAGTTCTTAAACATTCCATGCCATTAGTTTACCTCCACTCTTGTGTGTTATGCTTTTATTTATATTAATGTATAGGTTTGGGATGTTTGTTGTGCATGGTACATATATGCTGTATGATTGCCATGAGTGTGAGCTTGAAATCAAATCATAGGCGAGCACTCCATCTGGTAAGTGAAAGTCATAGACAATTTATTAAAACAATCTAATGCACAGTGTGCATACCCACATGATAAAAAACTGATATAAACGAATAAAGACGAATAAAAAATCATACATTCATTACAATGTCAGCGATATGTAAATATAAAGTCCTGGTAAATCTCCAAGTGGATGTATTGGGTTCTAATTCAATACTAAAACCGCAGTTGTTGGACTACTGCCTTGGTGTCAGAGTCTCTCCCATACTATACAGCCGTGATTATGTTAATTCAGTTGATATTTGTTCACTGTGCTGAGAAATATCACGCACTTTGAGTACTCAGTGCTGTTTATTCCATATAGGATTTTCTTTCACCAGTCCTTTAGCATATAAATAAAAGAAGTTGCTTCCTCTTACCTCTCCTGTATGAATCGAGAGGCAGATAGAGAGTGACCGCAAATTTCAAGCGGAGATGGCGTCTCCCGCCGTGCTTACCCGGCAAGTTCCCCTGAGGTCTCGCGATATTCAGCGTGATTTCTCCTTATCACCTGGGTAGCGCGTTCCTCAAAGCGGGGATATGCTCGTACAGGTTTCAACTTGTATTTCTCTTACAGCATGGCCATGCTTAGACTGTATGGAGGTCTTTAGTTTTTAGGCGATCCAAACCAGACGCGTTTCAGGATATCTCCGATCCCTTCCTCAGTGGTATCGCCAATGTCGCTCTGCCTCCATTTTTATACCTGCCAGGGTTTCGTCGAATATGTGGTACTGGATTTTTAAGAACCATATTGCGTTAATGGTTCAATTGGATTTGCCAAAAAGTCCATATTCTGGTTTCTCAACATATCTATTCAATTTGTAACAGATTATACATCTAGTAAATAGTGGTCAAACTCCATATTCTTTGATCAAAAAATACCCAATATTAAACGTCTGACTATCTGATGAAAAATTCTTTCAAAACGCACATGCGTTTTCGGTGCGGTTTATATGCGTTTTTATTGCATTTATGCGTTTTTTCAACAGTATAATCCTTACATGCATCTCTGTTCTGTCAATGAAGCTTTTAATTCTAATATGTTGCACACTAAAAATAAATTTGAATGTTCTATTTTAGAAGATAAGCTGCGTGCCCTCAGTTGTTTTCTATAACAGTATACAAGATATAAATAAAAACTTCACTCTTTAAAGTTTGATACTTCAATATTTGGGTATATTATCAAAAAGAACCCAAATATAAACATAAAATGCAATAATATCTTATATACTTAGTAGTTAAGCCACTAATTATCTAGTGGGAAATCCTTTAAAAACGCACCTGCTTTTTAGACGCGTTTTAAATGCGTTTTTATTGCCTTCGTGCGTTTCTTCCATAGTACAAACCCTCCTTATATCTCTATTATTCCAATCCAACTTTTTATACTAGATATTACACAAAGCGGAAACAGGTGTTGCTTTATATTGGACTTGAGTCTTCTACTTTGGGGATTGTACCATGTAACCTCAATTATTCTCTATTTCTACCCTCTGTATAATTACATGTACATGGGCTTCACTCTTAATCGTTTAATGATGTGATATTTTGATAGAAGTGATTGGGTTGGGAGCCCATGATCGAGACGGTGTCACAGTGTCGGGAAATGGCCAGACTGCGACACCGAGATCGACACATGGGCACCCAGCCTATAGGAAACCAAACAGTTCTGCCTCCGAATTTAATCCCATTGGTAGTAGTGTTCCAAGTGCGCGATATTTCTCAGCACAGTGAACAAATATCAACTGAATTAACATAATCACGGCTGTATAGTATGGGAGAGACTCTGACACCAAGGCAGTAGTCCAACAACTGCGGTTTTAGTATTGAATTAGAACCCAATACATCCAATTGGAGATTTACCAGGACTTTATATTTACATATCGCTGACATTGTAATGAATGTATGATTTTTTATTCGTCTTTATTTGTTTATATCAGTTTTTTATCATGTGGGTATGCACACTGTGCATTAGATTGTTTTAATAAATTGTCTATGACTTTCACTTACCAGATGGAGTGCTCGCCTATGATTTGATTTCAATTGATTTTATACCATTTTCAGTTAGAGGGTTGGTGTCGCTCTACTTGGCTTGTAGCACCAATCCATAAAATCACCTGAGTGAGCCACCGCTAGAGATTTTGTTTCATGAGTGTGAGCTTGCCTTGCTACAAAGCTGCCAACAAGTTATGGCCATTATCAGACACAACCAACCTGGTCCCTTAGACCCTGCTACAGCTCAGCGGCGGTGTGCTGTTTGTCACCCAAGCAAATGAGTTTCAGCACGGCCTGTTGCTGCTTCCCCACTGCCGTGCTACACTGCTTCCAGCTACTGACTGATGGTTGACTGCTGCTGCAAGATGAGAATTCAGAGTTTGCAGTGGAGGAGGAGGTGGAGGCAGAGGAGGAGAAGGGGGTGTTGCAGCCACTAATGTAGGTAGTGGAAGAAATCCTGATGGAAGTAGGGCCCGCAATCCTTGGTGTCAGTAGCACCTGTGCCATCCAAGGGTAAGACTCCCGGCCTCTACAAGGTTCACCGAATGTGCCGTCACAGAAATGTAGAATCCTTGGCCAAAAGCACTTGTCCATGTGTCCGTCATTAAGTGGACCTTCCCAATAACTGCATTGGTCAGGGCACGGGTGATGTTACGGGACAATTGATTGTGTAATGCGGGGACAGCACGCCGAGAAAAATAGTGGCGGCTGGGGACTGAGTAACGAAGGACGGTCGCTGCCATGAGGCTGAGGAAAGCCTCAGTGTCCACAGACCAAAATGGCAACATTTCCAGGGACCAGAAATTTTGAAAGGTGCACATTTAGTGCTATGGCCTGTGGGTGGGTTGCTGGGTATTTGCGCTTACGTTCAAAGGCGTGGGGTAAGGTCATCTGTACTCTGTGCTTAGACACAGAAGTGGTTGTGGTAGCTGATGGTGCTTGCGAAGGCCCAGCTGCAGGGCGGAAGTAATCCAGGCCTGCGTCTAGGACAGAGGATTGTCCAGTATGTAACACAGGGGTGGAAGAGGAGGTAGTGGTGTGACCCACAGACATTGATTGTGGACCCAGGGGTTCGGCCAACCTATTTGGGTGCTTTGACGCCATGTGGCGGATCATGCTGATGGTGGTGAGGTTGCTAGTGTTCACACCCCTACTCATTTTGCCTACAGTGTACTGTCTTCCCCCATTATGTTTCTGGGTTTCAGTTTTTATTGTTATGGTTTGAGTTAGAGTTTATGAATAGGATGTAAAATATGTTATGGTTATTTGTTTATTTATGAGTTCTTATTTTGATATGGCACAGGTTGCAAATTACAATTCTTTTATCGTCCACACTTTCCTCAAAATAGCGCCAGACTGCGGAACACCTACCGCTTGGCAAGGGAGATTTCCGCAAGGGGGAACAGTTGCAGGTCTGTTCGGTGTGGCCTGCCTTCTCCCTTTTGCCACCGTACAGCCGCTTTCAGGATGTTGCGGTGCTGTGGATCCCTCCCTCTCTCTCCTGCTGTCCTCGCTTGGCTTGCCACCTTTCCAGGTTGGGTCAGTGATGTCATCATCCCCCATCTCCTCTTCCACTTCCTCACTCTGGGCATTCTCCTGTTAACAAGACCCTCACTTATTAACAACTGTGTCTCATCCGCATGATCCACCCTGTGAAACACTAATTGCCATTCCCTACCGTCATCTTCTTCTAAATGTGGATGCTGAGGAGTTTGGGGATCAGTGCACAAGATCTCCTCATGTCCCTCTTCAGGGAGTTTTAGCTCACCTGCAGGCCCTCACCTACAATCTTTTACAGGGCAATCAAAAAATATTCTTAAATTTCAATAACATTTTTTCGTAGCCGGTGCCGACCGCCATTCCCTGTGCTAACTCTGCAAAGTAACATTTCCGAAAGCAAAAACTATTTTTAAAATTCAATAAAATGTTATCGTGGCCAGTGTTTTTGATAATATCTCTGCAATGTCCTTGCACTGGCAGCCGG